>JAKTUD010000025.1:0-24066 GCA_030556505.1 Millerozyma pseudofarinosa | reverse complement strand
ATATCAGATAATTTTCTATAGGAGATTCAATTAACGTAAAGACAAGTAATTATCTTGAGGTTGAAGCCAGACCAGCTTTAATATTAAGCCATTATACGCAGGAAACCAACAACTAATTGCTGATAACTGCGAGCAAGGAAACAAAAGCAATCGGTACGTCATTACCAAACATATAGAACCGTTTAGATATTCGAAAAGTGAGACTGAGATAGGGATTATCACTCAAGAATAAGACACTTCTGACGGTGAGTAATTTACTTGGTGGTAAATTATAGTATAGCGGAGGCAGGCGAGTACATATATTAAATGCAGCGAAATTGCTCTCGTAATCGTGTATGAGATAGAAAGCAGTTAGATACACATTCTAATTGCACCATGAAGACGAAAAAGACAACTGGTGGGCACTCTCTATCCAAGCATGGTAGTACTTCAGAATCGCATACAAATGTGGGAGAAGCCGGGGGAGGCAACTCAATCGAATGGAGCAGCAGGAACGAGCCACGGACATACAAGGAGCTGAAGCGGGAGGGCAGCCAGCCAATGGTTGTAAATGGTGGTGAGTGGACCAAGGGGCTGTCCAGTGAAAGGCTAGATACTCCCAAGTTTTCTGGGTCGTACCAGAATTTTGGCGATCAACAGAACCCTAACAACGGGAGCATGAACTACTTCCGCCAGAGCATCTATCCCTCAAACTTTTTGTTTAACCCCGCTAGGCAAGAACTGATTGGCTCTATTCTTAACAATTACCAGATATCGAACCAATTCCTCGCGCCTGATGGTCTTGGTAATGACAAATCCGCTGCTAGGCAGACAGGAACTGCTAATTCACACAGTAATTTTGTAAGCCCACTGGAAAGTGGCAATGTTCCCGAAGGTACTCTTGGAGACTTCCGAGCACGAGGTGACAGTGTTTTGTTGCCTCCTCTAATGCCAACTCAGGGACGTGGGTCAATTGTGGATGTAGACGCTGGACGTTTGAGTAATTCGTCAAGATCGAACAGCATATTCAGTTCTTTGATACAATTGCCTCGTTCTAGTGCGAACTCAATATCAGAAACTTTTGCGGTTCCAGGCGGTACAAATAAAGGTGGTCAACGTCAAAACATAAATTCTTCCGCTGGCGGAAGTGCTGTTCCCAAACAAGACTTAAAGACCAGACAAGAATCGACGAGTTTCCAGAACGGCTATATAGTACCACCTGGAGAATATGATTATTTCCAACAAAAGAGATTTCTGTCAGATGGAAAGCGAGTAGATGGGAAACAGCCAAATGGAGACAGGTTGAAACAAAACTCACTGGACTATCTATTCAACACAACCTTTTGGGAAGAGCTTAATAACGAATTCAACAACATACCGAGTCTATCTCACAGTAATAGTATAAATGAGGTGCTATCAGGATTGTCTAACGGGAGTATAGATTTGTCAGGATTAAACGATGAACAGGCAAAGCATTCCATAATAAATTTTCTCAGTAGCCTGCAAAGCTTTAACAATAACCAGCGGTACGTGGATCTGGATGCAGCATATACCAGGACAAATTTGAAAGAGGACATATTTGATAAGACAAAAGGAAATAAGGGACATCTGGTATCTCTGAATGGCACTTCACGCAGATTGTCCAAGAATTCCAATCAGAGTATTGGTGACAAACTTAATATAGTTACAAATACTTCCCGCACTCCAAGTTATGGCAACTCCTTCAAGGAAGATATACCTCCATCCCCTAAATCATCCTTCAGTGACAATTATCCTGGAATTGACAATGTACAGAACATTCGTCAATCGATTGAAGGTGATTTGTACAGTAATTCTACCACAGCCAATTTAAGCACATACCCACAATACTTGGTATCAAATAGAGACGCCTCAGCAAGAGGTAAAATCAATAATAATTTTGGTGATCTGCAGGCATATGGCGCTAACTATCCTGTAAAGCCTGCTACGAGTAAAGATCGCAAGAGCTCAAAAGTTAACAACAAGGTCCAGAATGAGAGCTATCAAAACGCAGATTACCAGAACAACAGCTTCAACTCTTTCAAATCCCAGCAGAACCAGAGCCAAGATAATACGCTCATTCCGGCTCAGCAGCTTTTGAAAACGGAGGATGGAAGACCAGTTCTTGGTGCTACTAAAATTGACCAGCTTATGTTAGTAATACAGGCAAGAGATAAGGGGATCAAAAATATGATTCAACAAGCACCAGATGGTAGCATATTGGCCCCCAATGATGTGAAAGTTGCCGAAGGGCTAATTCCTCAACCAGTGAGTCTTGTAGGAGGTGTTGATCGCTCTACAAAAGGAAACGGTGATAATCAGGTCGAGGGCGATGAAAAGCAAGCAAAGAAAAAGCTAAAAAATAGACAATGTCCGTACTGTTACAAATGTTTCACCCAGTCTACTCACTTGGAAGTTCACGTTAGGTCTCATATTGGCTATAAGCCATTCGAGTGCACTTTTTGCCATAAACGATTTACCCAAGGGGGCAATTTGAGAACGCATTACCGTCTACATACTGGTGAAAAGCCTTTCACGTGTGATATCTGCGACCGCTCATTCAGTCGTAAAGGTAACTTGGCAGCTCATAAGTTGACGCACGAGAACCTCAAGCCATACAAATGTAAGTTGGATAATTGTGACAAGTCTTTTACCCAGCTAGGAAATTTGAAGTCTCACCAAAACAGGTTCCATTTGGCAACATTGAATGAGCTCACTCATAAACTAGCTGAGTTGAAAGATAACGATTATAGCAAGTTACCTGAAGAAGAAAAGGAAATGATGGACTACTTTAAGGAGTTATATAAAAACTCTAACAAAGGAATCAAGGGAAGAGGAAAGAGGCTGGCTGCTTTGGAGAGCTGATATTGATATTTGTCCTCTTGATATTTTAGACTTTTTTAAGTTTTATTTTAATTCGATTTAGTGTAATAATGTGTATATTGTATATTGTATATATTTATTTTGTGAGAACAGATCGCGTGTAACAAATATGAGAATATGAGGGTTGACTTCAGTCCAGGTATTTAATTTTTGGCTAATGAACTTTTTATCTAAAACTATCAGTACTTTAACTGGGGTATCATTCCCATATAATATTGAAGAAAAAATTCTGGACCCAGGATTAGGTTTTCCAGATGACCGATTGATATGGTCTATATATGATGGAAGAAATCCCAAGACCAATTCCAAGGTGACGATTTTCGAGTTCAACTTGAAAGATCCAGCTAATGTTGGAAGAGACTATATATCACTAGCACGTAATAGTTTCAAGAAATTGAAACTCATCAAACATCCAGGGGTAATATCAGCAATAGATTTTATTGAAAACGAGAATTACTTGTACATTGTAACTGAAAAGGTATTACCTCTTTTCAAGTACTTACAAAAACACAGCGAAGCGATATCAGAGGACAGTAAGTGGATGGGGCTATATGAAACAGGTAAGACGCTTCAGTTTATTAACACCAAGTGTAACTGCTTGCATGGCGCGTTGGACATATCAAGCGGTATCTATGTGAATTGTTCTGGTGATTGGAAATTATTTGGATTCGAGCTTTTGACAAATCTTACATCTGATCCTGACCAGCCGTTCTACAGAAACTATTACAGACATCCAATCATACAAAATGAAATTTCTGAGCAGAATGTTGCATCTGTAAGGCTGTTTCCTCCAAAATTCGATTCCTTCTTGTATGGAATGTTGATCTACAAAGTCATGACTATGAAGGACGTTGAAGGATTTGTACCTCAGTCGAAGTTGATAGGAACCCAGAATAAAGTTCCCAAAAGTTTAACAACATATTACAAAAGGTTGGTGAATCAAAACATAAACCTTCGGTGCACCATCGATACTTTTATGAACGATTGTGAAGACTTCTTTAGTAGTAATAAACTTGTCTCGCTAAACAACCAGTTGGAAGAACTCAAGCTAATGACAAATGAACAGAAATACGCTTTTGTAAAATATGACTTGAAGGAGTACTTGTCGGATGATAGCCAAGAGCTTATATTTTCTCCAGGCTTCCTTGAAAATAAGCTATTACCAGAAATACTTATTCAATATAATAATATCAATAATGCAAAACTTCAAGCGAACTTCTCTCCTGAGCAGGTCCAAAGTGACCAAGAATTGAAATCAAACTTATTGCATTATATTCTAAAGATCAGCCGTTCTGTGGACACGGAAACTTTTAATTCATCAATAAAACCTGTTTTATTTGAAAGTTTTACTTCATCTGATAGAACAATCAGACTTAATTTATTGACATATCTTCCAGAATATATAGAGAAGCTATCTGATTATGAAGTTCAACAAAGGATATTTTCACCTTTACTAGCAGGTTTCCACGACACTAACTTTATGATTCGTGAAACTACCCTTAGATCAGTTGCTATGATTGCAGACAAGCTATCTCAGAAGCAAATCAACAACGAGTTGTTGAGACTATTGGCAAAATCTCAAGTTGATCCTAAGCCTTCCATTCGAACCAATACTTTGGTTTTAATAATCAAAATATGCGACAAAATTTACAAAAATTCAAGAAATAATGTTATTATTACCGTTCTCTCTAAGTCATTACGGGATTCATTCACTCCCTGTAAAATGATGGCCTTATCAGGTTTTGAGCAATTAATTGAACAATTCGACTTGAATGAAATATGCTCTAAAATCTTGGGCCAGTTGGCTATTTCCTTGATGGATAAGAAATCATATAAGGTGAGACAAGAGGCTAAGCGAGTTTTTGATTTATATCTAAACGCCGTTGAGGAAAATTCCGCCTCATTACCAATTGAGGAAGAGGATGAAGAATTGGAAGAGAAGGAATTTTTTGAGAAAAACGCCCCTCAAGTTGACACAAGGGTAAAGGAAGCCCAAAATTCTTCCTCTGGTTCAGGATTCTCATTTGGATGGAATGTTGTTGGCAGTTTAATCAATTCGTCAGCAGTTGATGGTGAAATGAACAAAGAGTTTAATACATCTACACCTGACTTAGTAAACCAAATTAATAAATCCTCAAGTACGATTGACAAGATAAATGGGAAAGAGTCGAAAGCGTCTTCATTGAGCCTAAATGTTGATGAAGATTGGGGTGATGATGGCTGGGGTGATGAACTAGGATTAGAAGATGATGTAAAGTCTCAAAGTCGTGAGGATATTACAAATCCACCACAATCTAACTCTTCCACACTCAAAAAAGACAGTTCAGTATCACAAACCACCAGAAAAGTAAAGGGTATGAGGCTAGGGAGTAAACCACCTAAGAAAGAAAGAGCCAAGTTGCAGCTTACCGTCGAAGAAGATGAATGGGGCGGAACTGATGATTGGTGAACAATTCAATAGATACATAGATACATAGAAATATTTTTTCCCTTGAGTCCAAGGTCAAGACACAAGTATGTAAGAGTCGTCAAAAGGGTATATAGAAATTCTATTTTTGAGCATATGTCATATGCTTGTAAGTGGACTACGAAGCAAACTTATCCTCTGGTGTATGTTTCTCGTGCTATATAATCGCCTTACGTTATGTAATAAAATCCACGAAGAATCCACAGGTATAACCCATGAAAACAAAAAGAAATAAAGTATACAAAATATATGACAGTAAGAAGATATCGCTAAAATGAAGAACGAAAAGCGTGATGCTTGTTAGAACTTTTCTTGAGTACTGTGACGCCAAGATTAAAGAAAGTAGGTATGTCCTGTGTTATTTGTGAGGAATGTGAATGATGACTGCCAGAGCACCTTATCTATTCATACATTTATAATCCTCTTCACAGAGCATTTAAGCTTACTCATTTTCCAAAACTTATTTTGAGTTAGGTTTTTCTTGAATGATGAATTGGTTCTCAAGAAAGACGACTTGCGTTCTTTGCGAGATTTGATATGATAGAATAATGCCTCTGCATATGTCGTCAGACAAGTTGAAGAGTCGTCACTCAAAGAGCTTATGATAAATATTCTCGGACAAATAACGGGTATGGGGACCTGTGGCTTGTCGCCGATGACAAGATGCATACATGGATACTCCTCTACGCACAACTTGTCGAGAAGACTACTCTTGTCCAAGCTTGCAGATCGATGAACAATATGAGCCTGCCCGCGATGTATGAGCTTCAACTGATTGAGATACCGTACTTTCATATCGCCAAACTCGTAAATGTGGAAAAAAAGGTAGAGTAAAAGATGCGTCACGTTCAACCTGTCCAACGAGATGTAATCTTTTCTTTCATACAAACACCCCTGAATGAAGCGCCAGACTTCAACCAAAGGCACCGTGTGGCTGCGTTCCTCGTATAGAATCTGAATTAGCGGCTGGTTTTCCAATCTTGTTCCCCTTCGTTCTACGTACTGCGTGCGATCCTTGTAAAAATCCTCGAAAACATCCGCATCGTAGTTATCTTGTGCTAATATAGTGCTGGAGGACAAAATAGACATAGCATCCTCTTCCAGATCTCCCAGACCACTATTTCTGTTCTCGTCTTTCATATTTTTGATCCCTAGAATCTCGAAACCTGTTCCTATTCACCTAGGTATACGTGTTATATCTGTTTTGAAAGTACTATAATACTAGTTCGCTAAAAGCCTATCATCTACTCCACAATCTCCACATTTACCTGCATGATCTGATGATGTCCAGACACGACCCACTTAAAGTTAGATACGACGAGACAAAGAGCAATGAACTATGCTCCGAAGACACTAATAGACAGAATATACAATACTTGTGAGAGACACCAAGATAGCCACTCGCGAGGTCATAGAGTTCAGCAAAAGGCAATGGAAGAGGATGTAGCCCGAAAATGCAGCGATTGAAGTTTCCTTAAACTCGTTGAACATTACACTTACTTCCCTGATCCTGGCCGTCTCGGATGTCATCTCACACCAGTGGCGCCAGAATCTCAGATATCATGTACGGTAGTACCGATAACAGAGCCGGAAGCTAGCTGTGTGGTAAAAATCGTCACTGGCTCCATATCATGTGTTGCATAGCAATGCGGCAGGAAAGATTTGTAGTGAGCCTCGAAAGGATAATCTGGTGATGATTAACCCCGGAAAGATCCGACAGGTCGCAAGGAACCGGGGAGGAAGGAACCATCTCGTCATGAGACAGCATGGAAGCAACCAACACAGGCGTAACAAAAGAGGAATCGGAGAAAGTCCATGTCGTCTCTCTTGTAGTGTTAAATTTTATGATAGCATCTCATGCGAATCAGACAGTGGCATTTGGGTCTACAATGCGATCAATAATAAAAAGTTGTCATTAAACCGTGATATAAAACTTCAATATAAATTAAATAAATAACAGAATCCAGCTAGCACATATAATGGACATCATCGGTGTGGGCACCGTCAGTTTTAGCACTTTTTCACAGTATCATCGAATATACGAATCAAAATCAAAGAGCATAAAAAATCCCTAGGACACAAGTAACGTGCGATACGTGCCATGGGTGAATGAATTCCCTTGTCTTCATTAAGTTGTCATTAGTCCCTTTTGTTTTAATTACCGTTTTTTTTTTTATATTTCTTTTTTCTTTCATACATTTCATAGCACCAACGAGAGCTACCTTCCTTGTAGAGCATCAGTCACCATGTTTGAAGCAACATCTACTACCGTAGCGACAGTTACCAAACTTTGACCAATTTGCACAGGGCTTAGATCTCCAGTTTAGAGGTCTATCAACGTGATGAAGCTCGCTTTCACCATGCGCAAATTGGCACTTATTCCCATAAGGACAAGAGCCCTTTCTAACATACGAAGCACAGAGCTCGGTCTTGTAGAGTTGAGTGTTAAGGGATACAGTCTTCTTATGTGAGTGCGCTCCCAAGTTATGGTGCTGTTTACTCTTGCTCTTAGTGGGCGACTGATGGTGGTGCACCTCAGCAGAAAATTGTAATGGGCTCACACTGGGCTGGGTTTCACTGATCACAGGACTTGCTTTCTCAATTGTCTCAGGGATGGCAGGAACCCTGTTCATCTGTTGCAAAGGTTCATTATATGCAACAGAAGGACGGATAGCCTCCCTTAGATTCGCTTGCTGTGAACTCTGCATCATGTTAGCAGGGTCGCTAAACATAGATAAGTTTGTCTTGTCTAATGACATGTTAAGGTTCGACGACAACAAACCTAATGGTAAAAGATCCTGAGCTTGAGCGCCCGTCACATAATAGTCATCCAGCACGCTGTTCAAGCGAGTGCAAACCAAGGGAGAAATATCGCCTTGGTATAACCCAGAATCCTTGTGAGATGAAACTGAGTCTACGTATGTAGGTGAGCCCATCATAGAAGAGGAGGCCGACCTGCTAGAAGGACTCGACCTCGAATCGCAGTACAGCCATAAGTCTGGAAGCAAGCCTTCTTCAGTCAGGATGCTCTCTATGCTGTCTGCTCTGCCGGAACTGCTGTTTGCGCTGCTGGTGCTCCCCTTCTGCGAGCGCCATAAGTCGTGCTGCTGGGGTAACTGCTGTGCAAGTTGCAATTGCAGTAACTGCAGGGCACCAAGGCCCCCCATACTGCTTCCGAATGGGTACGACTGGAAGTCAGAAAAGCCAAAGTTGGCCGACGACTGATACGCTGCCATGTCGATAATCTCGTACTGTTTCTCTAGACTCCAGTAAGGCTGTGAAAAGTCGCAGTGGTTGCGCTTCCTACTCCACGACTATCGGTCTGTTTTCCGCTCTGAAGGAAAACTAAGGGAGATATACTTGTATCAGATCCGCTCTTGGTGAGCCTGTTAGTCTCTCTTCTCCAATCCCTGGAAGGCTCCCGTAATTAACGTCGGACCCTAAAGATTGGCTGGTTATAGTAAGAGCCCAAAACCCGGTCTAGGCGCAAAATCCAAACTGTGAAAAAAAAAATAAAATTTATCTTTTCCTCCGCTCTCCGGACTTCTGGTGTGTTGCTAGAAGAACAAAGTCCTAGCTATATGCTCCCGTTTGCTGTCACTAATCTCTGGTGCCAGTGTGCTAAAAAAAACCTTCTCGGTGCACTCTGGCTCAATTTGCGAGAACCAATGTCAATTTTCCACCTCGCTAATGCTTCTCTCGACGTGCTTCTCCCTCACACGCTGTTCGACTTTTCTCTGGTTTTACCACTCCACAGATAAGTCTTGCTTTGCTGCGCTGATGCTGTTTCTGCCTCAGCTCTGTACCACCAATATTAAATATATAAATATGTGTTTCTGTGACTTTTCCAGTATGCTTCTCCTCTCGCTCGAAATTTCTCGGACAACAACTCTGCCTAAGATCTGCTACACTGAAAATGAAAAAATTAACTCCTCTCTACTGAAGATTAATACCCGTTCACGTTGGATGTTTCTAGGTAGTCTTGTTATATTTTAATCTCTAACTTCTAATGAGTGTCTGACTACATGTGTGTGTCTGCTGGGTGGGTTGCAGTATTTATACGAACACCGATAAGATGTTCCGCATCTCGGAGGGTAAGAGTGGTGTGCTTTTTTTTTTTATGTTGAGCATGGCCAGAATGGGGAGAAACCAAAGTGGAGTGCAAAACGGCGCAAAGAGTTCCAATAAGTCACGGCTTGGCTCACTGTCGTGTGTATCGTACCGCGAGCTCGCGAAACATGGACATACTTGGGGGCAGTCTAGCCATGGAGGGGTGCCTTATGCGTAAGTGCTTGCACTACATATTTGCTCATGAGCTGTGGGCAACAAACGCTCGCACGATGTGGTATGTGAGTCGCTCTGGCCACTGTCTTGCGTGGTGAGGGCTTTCCGAGCTTTTCCAGAGCCATTTTCCCCCGATGAGCTGCCATCCATAGAGTTTGCTATCGTCACCGGCGTGTTAACAGATGGTATGCTCGCTCAGCTTATTTTCCAGGGGTGTGCATACTTGATCACCCTATTGAAAAATCAGCACATGGAGCTATACGAGCATGGGAAGGGCGATGGTGATTGAACCAAGTCCGCGTAGGGGTGGGAGAAGGCAGGTCGGGCCACCAGCAAGATTAAGCTCCCCTTGGGGAAGCCCAGGTGTGTTTTGTCTCCTGAGTTTGCTGTGGATGCCCATAGGGTGCTCAATCGTGGGCTTAAGTGCTCCCCACACAACAGAGGAGAAAATGGACAATATGTGGGCATGGACAGTAGAATGTAGAACACTATAGGAGAGGAATAGAGAGGAGAGTGCAGAGGAGAGTATAGAGGAGAAGGTGGGGGAGTGTGTCGATGGAGAGGTAGCGATAAGAATGAAATGGTGGACACGACAACAAGAGGAGCGTACACCGCGTGCGAAAGAGATATGGTTCATTGGGAACAAGACTGACTACTGGATGATGCAAGTCTGTGAGGGGCTCCGAGATTGGCATGCAGAGAAGCAGCGAAGCGCTCTGGCATGCCCTTCTGCCGCACGCTTGTGCTAGCGGAGCAGCCTGGATGGAAATGGAAAACGACCTCCAGTTCTTGAGTTCGAACTTAGGTGGGATTTTTCAGTCCCCTCTTTAGCGTAGTTGGAGTATCGACGATCCCCATCCTTCAAGTGCGACCTTGCCAGTCAGAACACAAAACCGTATAGGGGCACTACGGAAAGAGCCTATGGCTGGTGCTCTCCTCAGAGCTGCGGTCCCCTTGTCAGGACAGCGGGCTCGATCGTATATAATTCCGGCGCCGGAAAACTAAGATTAGACTTTGTAAAGCCCTGGGTCTACGGAAAGCTTCACCGAAGTGGTTTACTGCGAAAAGTATCCTTTCAACGGCAGACTACAAACTCAAACACACGGATCTGATGTCTCCCCTATCACTGGTTGAGGGCTTGCAAAATTGGAGAAGCTTCTCGTTCATACCCCGTTCTAGTTCCAGGAGCACCCCTCTTTGTATAATAGGTTTCTTTCCCGTAAGCTATGGACAGTAGTATCACAGGTGTTCCACAGAAAAACCTTGTACTTCGCACGCCCCATGCACAAATTCTATTCTTCTCTGGATTACCGCTAAGAGACCCATAGTGCACTCCAAGACCGCACCCGCTGGGGAGCCAGGCCGCCACTCTGCCCGACGGGCAAGTTCACACGAACTACAACTTCGGTTTCACGTTCTTGGCAAGAACGCCGTAAAAATAGCTCCCAAATTAGAATGAAGTCCACAAGAAACTACAGCCCAGTGCGAACAACAGCCAAGAGTAAAGAGTTCGGCGAAGCATTGTGCTCTTTACACAGAATCTGTTAGATAGAACAATAGCCAATTGTCAGTTTTGATACCTTTGGATATCGGCTTATGGCACAGAACGCTGCCTACAGCAAGTATAACTCTGCTATTGGTGAGCCTAGCCCCAGTTCTTCTCACTGCCTACTGTGTAGATAAGTAAAAAATAGAAGAATACAAGCAAAAGAGAAAACGACGTTGCTGAAGAAAGAAGCATAAAAACACATGCCGTACCGTATCTAACTGCACCTCAACGTTCTGCGAGCCATGTCGCTCTCACCGTACCAAACAATCTTCGCACTCCTGCATTCAAGTAGACCGGAAGCGGATTGTATTCACGACATTATCGCACGACATTATCTCGATACACTACTTGCACTTGAGATACATCACGTGTAAATAAACATGTCGTAATGTCGTGACGTTAAATGTCGTACAGGACTATTTACTTCCTGTACATTTACCTTTTCACCTAGAAGACCTTAAGGGAAAACGCTACCAGGCTGATCTGTTGTGGAGATTACTCTGGATACCAACTGTTGCACGATATACAAAGATATTAACGCAGAGAACGACAGATTTCCTTTCTGTTTCATGTTAATTTTTCTTATAACCCTGTCACTTTAAACTATAGCGGATAGAAGCCCACAAGTGTTGACGCAGCACACCCATTTATATGGTGGCCCTGAATAATCTAGCGGGACATCTTCGTTGGATCCGCCAGACAAAACCCCAGATCCCTGATCGTTCAATCGTGGAAGTGTTGGTAGCTTACTCACAAGAAAGCCCAGGGTCACAAAGAAACGTTATCAGCGATGTGCCTTCAAGAAATAGCTACGCGCCATCGTCTGCTGAAGAGGCAGTAAGTTCTATAAGAAGCGAGTCATATGAGAACAATGGTCCTGCTAATCTGATTGAGCATGGTAAGCTGCTGCGTTCTGTGAATCAAATGCGGGATACTAACGGGTATCTGCAGCTGCTGCTGCCACCATCGTCTCTGTTAGCTACTACCCTGAATCACCAAGATAATAACCGAAAGTCAGAGAGCGACGTAATGCGTAAAACATTGAATGGTTATAGCACTGACAGAGGTATTTTTACAAACAGAGATGTCCGCAATGGAGACAATGCAGTAATCGATCTTACAGAATCGCCCGATCATCATCATTCGAGAAGCGCCAATATCCCAGGTAAAACTTCAAATTATACGAATGTACCTTCTGGAACGAATAATGCAGCTGACCCAGTTAATAAGTCTGCAGATTTGATGAGACCTCCCCAAACGAACCAGACACGTCAACAGCAAGACGTGCAACGACTGTCATACCAGCAGAGCCAACTCCAGCAGGAATATATTCAAATATGTGAATCCAATATTTCGCTTTTGGTTAAACGATATAATACTATAGAGTCAACATCGCTTTCTTTGGACGAGAAGAAGGCCTATTTGAAGAACGAGTTTGCCCCAGAGTTTGAGAAGTTGAATAACCAGCGTTTATTAGTCAGGTCTCAGCTAGATTTTCTTCAGCAAGAACCCATCGAGGAGCCTCTACCAAGCATGAGTAACCTTGATGAGGTGCAAAACTTCGATTCAGACAAACTTTCAAGCCCATCAATAGCAAAAATAGATTTTTCATCCCAATTTTCTGATATAGCCAATATTTCGTCAAGGTCAAAGCAGCAGAATTCACCAGAGGTAAGCAGAATAAATGATGTATCACCAATAAATGATGTATCACCAACTGTGAATTACCTTTCTAACATTAGTGAGGCAAGAAATTTAGTTCAGGGACAACAAGATGCGAGAAGAGAAGTTCCTGCCGTCTCTAATACATATGCTAGTGATACGGAGGAGGAGGATGAATTTGGAGCTGATATCATGGCAGGATTACGCACACCCAGTCAAGAGCGTGATGACGAATATGACTTAGGAAGTTTCATAGATGGTGATACAAAAAGTCAAACTTCTCAAGATGAAACTTACATCCAATCGCAATCTCAAAGAACATTAGCGTCTGTGGATGAACAGGAAAATCGCGATGCTGACATAACTCTACTCTCGAATAATTCTAAAAATACTGAGTCGGGTGCAATCACTGCTCATCTGGTTGATCTTGTCAATGAAAACAGTGATGAAGATAATGAAATTGATAATAGTGACGAAGATGATAATACGGATGCCGACAATAATTGGGGAACTCAAGAAAGCGATGAAGTCAGATCGACTGTAAATAATCACGATGATTTAGCTGACATAATTCTCAGTCCTGATGTTGCCCAAAGGTTTGGTATTAATTACGATAAAATAAGAAATGCAGATAGTATGCAACAGGGTCCTAAATCTCCTACAAAGATAAGCACCTCAGCTGCTTTACTTAATGATGCGGGTGTTGAGGATGATGATGTTGAAGAGATCGAAGATTTCACAACTCAGTTGAATCAGGAAAGAGAATTGCATACTGATATTATTGAGATTAGTTCTGACGACGAAGAGGACAATAATGATAGAACGTCACAAAGTGGCACATCTAAAGGTAATCTTTTGAATAATGGCGCTACGTGTGTTAAGATTGAAGTAGAATATGAAGATAAAAATGATGTACATATATTAAGCTACAACGAGATCGAAAGGGATGATTTGTCTACGCAGATTCGTGACAACCACCAGCGCCTGGTTCCTGATGATAAGAGGGATACTGCCAACCCAGAAAAGAAAGGGACTGTCTTGGATACTATTCTGAATGTAGAAAGTGATCTTGATTTCAGTGATGATGAGGATGAACTTATTGATATATTGAATAGCCGAAGCCTGTTTAGAGACAATATCCCAAGTGGGTCTGAGGCATTCATAGACGACGTTTATCATTGTTTGAATACTGTTTTCCATTTAAGAAACTTCCGTCCGAATCAACTTGAAGCTATTGTCCTGACTTTAAATGGACGCGATGTTTTTGTTCTCATGCCAACTGGAGGTGGTAAGTCGCTTTGCTACCAGCTTCCCGCTTTGATTTCTTCGGGAAAGACCAGAGGAACCACAATTGTTATATCACCTTTGATTTCATTGATGCAAGATCAAGTACAGCATTTGTTGGCTAAAAACATTCGAGCTGGTATGATCAGCTCGAAAGGGTCTATGGCAGAAAGAAAAAGTACTCTTGAACAGTTTCGCAATGGTGAATTACAGCTAGTTTATCTTTCACCTGAAATGGTGAACACATCACAACACATACAGCGAATAATATCCAAGCTTTATGAGATGAAGCAGTTAGCACGCGTCGTTGTTGATGAAGCTCATTGTGTTAGTTCATGGGGTCATGATTTTCGACCCGACTACAAGGGTATGAACTTATTCAAGCAGCAGTTTCCTCAAGTACCTGTCATGGCTCTAACCGCTACGGCCAACGAAAAGGTACGTATGGATATCGTGCATCACTTGCAAATGACGGACGCTGTCTTGTTAAAACAAAGTTTTAACCGAACCAATTTATTCTACGAGATCAAGTGGAAGGCTGCGAACTTCCTCGATTGGATTCGCGACTATATATTGACAAAGCAGAACAACCAGACTGGTATCATCTACTGCCATCTGAAGCAATCGTGCGAGGTTACCGCTGAGCGGCTCAACCAGTGGGGGGTTCGTTGTAGTTATTACCACGCTGGGCTCTCGCCTACTGAGCGGTTTGATATCCAGACTGATTGGCAGCAGAATCGAATCCAGGTGATTTGTGCCACCATTGCGTTTGGCATGGGTATCGACAAGCCCGACGTACGTTTTGTCATTCACTTGTTTATTCCTCGCAGTTTGGAAGGTTACTACCAGGAAACGGGACGTGCCGGCAGAGACGGCTTGCCGTCAGAGTGCATTATGTTTTATTCGTATAAGGATGCTCGGAGTCTTCAGAACATGATACAACGAGACAGTGAGTTGGACCGGGAGGGCAAGGAGAGCCATTTGACTAAATTGCGGCAGGTGGTACAGTACTGTGAAAACACCAGCGATTGTCGTAGAAAGCAGGTTCTACACTATTTCAACGAACAGTTTGATCCGGCTCATTGCGCCAGGAAGTGCGATAATTGCTTGAACAGCAACAGCGCCAACGCTGTCATCCACGACGTGACGTCATACGCTAAAGATATCTTGCTGCTAGTGGACCATTTGCAGAACGACAAGGTGACGGTGTTGCACTGTCAGGATGTGTTTCGCGGATCAAACTCGACCAAAATCGTGCATATGGGACACAATGAGAATCCGTACCACGGACGAGGGCGCCAGTTGGAAAAGACATACGTAGAGCGGGTGTTTTTCTATCTCTTGAGCGAGAACTGCCTCATGGAATACCACGTCATGAAGGGTGGGTTTGCGTCCAACTACGTCAAGCTAGGCCCGCGAGCCCGCGAGGTGCTCAACGGACGCAAAAAGATCCAGATTCCATTTGCACCCAGCACCCTGGCTCTGCCAGCACTGGCGCCGCAAGCAGGATCTGGCGCCGCCGCAAAGTTACCGTCGTTTGTCAGTGCCGCAAGCATCAACAACTCCATGCAATTATTGCAGACCCAATCAGCCCGCGTTCGGCGTCCGCAGCCAGCGCAGGTGTCTCAGCACCAGTTGCAGCCACTCGCCGACTGCTATGCAGAAATCTCTAACGCAGCCCGCAGCCACTCACTAGACCTTTCGGAAGAAGCCCTCAGGGAGATCGCTGCATCTCTCCCTACGAACAAGCGGGACTTTTCCCGCGTTCGGGGGGTTGCCAAGCATCAGATAGCGGCCTTTGGCTCCTTGAAAAAACTCCTAGGGTCCTTGGCCCGTGCGCGACACAAGGCACATCTCCCAGGGCCTCGGACTTTTGTGTCCGCGTCGGCAGCTACGACGTCGCAGACAAATCGTGCAAAACGCAAAACACCCGCCACGTCTGGCCTGCGAGCTCCATCGGCGAATCCCCGCCGCAAGCGGGCCCGCACCCACTCCCAGCTGGCCCGCGCGATGCCGCTTTGAGTACTCCCCCCCTCTCGCCAAACTTTGGCCATTCCCAAAAAATTGTCTGCGATCCTCCATAACCCCTACTCCCGCTCACAACCCGCACCGGTTCCCCTCTCTGATTTTCCTTTACCGCGCCCGTTGCCGCCGTGCTGGGCGCCGACAACGCTGTGAAGCAGCTCCTACTGCATTTTTCCCGTTTACGAACATTGTTTGTCTGGTGGTTTTTCCGATCCTCTGCACAAGTGAACATGTCCTAGATCGATCGAGCGCTCGGAATGACCACTCAAAGTGACACAAAGATCCCCCTGGATCGCACTGCTCCTGCGCGGAATAAGCAAATGGCTACTGTGTCAGCCCAGCGCTGCGAACTCTGACCACTCGTAAAGGAATCAGCTGACGGCGATGGCAGCAAGAGCACTCGAACAGGCCGGCGGAGTCGGCAACAGGCTGTTGACATGCTGATGACAGACCATAGGCGAGCCGTGGCTCGCCCAGTCCGGTCGACAGCCTGCGTGTGTCGTTTGTCCGCTCGCAAATAATGCCTTAAAGAGATATGAGTTCCTGTGAGACAGGAAATCCACCACCGAACTCATCGGTCTCGGAGACGGAGCAGCCAATCTGGCTGTGTGCAGGATACCAATAGTGGACTGAGCGTGCTCTGTGTGCACGCCTACAGCTATCGAAAACTTCTGACATATTGCCAGGTGGGTTGCTTCAAGCAAAGAGGGGATAGGGTTATGGAATGGGCACATTGGCCGATGCCCAAAAAGGTACAGGGCATTTAAGCAAAAATAGATGAATACGGTAGAGGTCTGTATACACCATTATAGCATATATATATATATCCATCGGCGGGTCTGCCACTATAGATCAAAAAGCTGTAGTAGACTATAGAATAGTGAAAACAGCCTCGGTAGCCGTTGAAGTAACAATCGCAAACCCGGCTAGTGTGACACAAAAACCAACCAGGCCCATCAGACGTAACAGTTATAAATTCGCCTGGATCCATAAGCGTTGGAAAATCGTTGAAAAAGACCTCAAAAAGACGTTCTGAAGACACTGTGCACCCTCAGCAATAGCACGAGGTATACAGCGCCCTACTTTTCGAGACTAAAAAATTGACTGCAGAGAGAGCTGCAGAGCTGTTGTTTCAGACAGTCTAGGGCCGCCCAAAACCATCCTAGACCGTGGCAGACCGTCGAAAACAGCCCATCTGGCGCTGAAACAGCAATACATAGGCCCGGAACCTCACGCACAGCTTTTTCCGGTGTGTGTTTGTTTCCATTCGAGTCGCTAGCCCTCTCGTCCGAGCCTATCGCTCCACCGGTCTTGCCAGTCGGTGTTGAAAAATACTCAGTCGTGTCCCAGCACGAGTATTGGCTCGCCGCTCCTGAAGCCTAACGCACTGATAGAGGATCTTCAGCACGAGGGTCCCGCTCGTGAGAGACCTTGGCACGCAGCATTTTGCAAGCCAAGCCAACAGCTATATTGCACTACGAGCCCTCTGATCGAGCACGGCTCAGAACCTGTGTAATCGCCTACTAGGAACGTATCATACATGAAGATACCCAGCAACCATGATTGCAGCATCGAGCAAGCGTGCGACTCCTGTCGCAAGCGCAAGCTCAAGTGCTCCAAAGAGTATCCCAAGTGCTCCAAGTGCATACAACACAACTGGTCTTGTCTGTACAGCCCTAGAATGGTGAGATCGCCTTTGACCAGGGCACATTTGACGGAGGTGGAAGATAAGGTACGCAGTTTGGAAAACATGGTTTCGTTCTTGCTTTCTCGAGAGTTGGACTCAAGTCAAATTGACAGGTTGTTGCACCAGGAACGCTACAAAGATGTGTTACAGTCACATAAGCAGGCTCTTCGACTGCTTGGAAGCAGCTGCGGTAGCATAATCGGGTCGCCCAATGGTTCGGAGTCGCCTGTGCTGCACAGCGCCAGCGACTCCAGATTGGAGGACGAAAAGGAGAAGGAGGATCTTGCTTTTTCGAATCCACAGAGCACGAGATCGCTGCTTGGTATGGCAACGGGCTCTGCGATGTTCGCATTGTCGCCTAACATGAGCGGCGATGAACGCATGGACGACCTGCAAATCAAGCAGGAGATCATCGACGACTTTATGCTCAACGATATCCCTACAGAACGCAGCGGAATACTGCTGCTGCGTTTTATCGACCCTTCGTTCATCAAGAACTTATCCCGTAAGGTCGATCCCCTTAGAAACAACGTTTCCCCGAAATACAGGGATTTCAAGTCCCAATCGCAGGCTGCTATCTCACGCTACAACAGCAGGCGATCTGCCCTGCATCGCCCCCCCATTAGTCCCACATCAATTGCATCTCCATCTTCGCTCCTCTCCCTCAATTCCTACAACGACAATTTTTACGATGATGAAGTTACGCGAGATGATCCCGCTCAGAATGATAAAAGACGAGACAGCTACCCTAATGCAGGCACTAATGAACTCAACGAGAATACAGAGGGATTTGACTTCCTCGTGCCCAACTCTGTCTCCGTCATGCCTTCCACTAATTATGACTTGTTGTTTGATGATATGATTAATGAATCCCTGGAAATGTGAACATCTAGTTACATCCGTATGCGGATTCTGTTCCGATAATACGGAAGCAGCCCACGCGTCTACGGTAGTGGTTAGCTCGCTGGGAGTAAATGAAAAGAGGCAAGAGGAAAGAACGTACATGCACAAACATTCGTCCTGTGCTGGAGCACTTGAACATTTGTTCTTTTTTATCTCTCTTCCTGTTGTCCTTGCCTATGAACTATGTTTCGTTCTCGTTATATAATTCGAAAACATGTGTTCTTAGATTAACTACAATTTTATATACGTCTGGTTATAGACCCTTCAGTGTACATATACTATATGTTTTATTATTTGATACTTATAATATAAGTTTGGATTTAGGATTTATTACACTCATATCTCATACTGCTAGTATTAATCCCGTTTACTGCAGTTAACACTAGAGGCTATTATTATCCCCCTTGGATGTAGGAGAGTAATCTTGTTACAAGAAACACCCTGGCATTGAGCCGCTGCCTACAGTTACACAAAAATTACAGTAAAAGAAATGATGGGTCAGTCGTGCTCTGGTTAATTCCTCCTCTCTCCGTCTCTTCTCCGATCAGGGAATTGAATGTGAAAACAAGGAGTTTATTATCATCAACACTGGACTTGGCCAAGTGTTAGAGATATAAAGTCAGACTAAGCTGAAGACATATATATAAATTCTAGTGAATCATCTAGATTGGGATATGGAAAACTGTGGACTGTACTCGGTATCTCGCTATTAAGTTGTTAGTCCCATTCGAACAACAAACTATTTATATTGAAGGTTAGGTTACAAAGGTGAGGTTGTAACTTATTGATCAAGGATTCTTCAACCTTCTGTTCCTTGCTGGAGAGAGTAGAGGTCGGTCAACCTTATTTTCTGGTACGGTAGGTTTCGCTTCAAGCAAACTATACGTGCTTTCAAGAGGCTTCGTTCCATTGGTTGGAAAGACGAGACATACTAGTATTTGGGCCCGGAGTGACAGAGAAAAACAAACTATCACGTTATGTACCTGAAATCATTAAAGAACTTACTAGCGCTTAAGCGCAGTGTTTCCGAAAGACTCAAGAAAAATCTTGAGGAGCTTGCAGAAAACTTATCCTTCCCTCAGCAATCCCAAAGACATGCTCCAGTCCGTGTTCCCATTCCTGTAAGAAGTGGTAGAGGCAGAAATGCATTGGGTAGAAACTTTGCAAGATATTTTTCTTCTTGCTCGGTGTCTAGAGTACAAGCGAGTGGATTTCCCAGGTTCAACTTAGGCAACGTCGGAAAGACCAAGTGCAGAGTAGGTAAATTGATATCTATGAACATGGGTTGGATAAGATTTGGTTTCTCGAATAACTTCAACTCCCAGTTCAGATGTTTCAGAACCCATGGTAACTCATTTCTTTACAGTAATTTTTCTCAAAGGTATCAATCACACTTCAGACTGAAGATGTTCAATATGTGTCGTTTTAATGGCGCCAATGGTGGTAATAGTCCTGTGAAAAGTGTCAAGCTTTCGGTGAGAGCGTTGGCCCAGTCTGATCACCACTGCGAATGTCCTAAGAATGAAGGTAAAGTAAGACCAATTATGCGTATGCTCAAGTCGCTCAAGCGCCCCCAGGTCAGCAGCAATATTCGCTTGAATATATCATTGACTCCTGACTTCAGTAAGGTGACACTTGCTATGGCAAAGGCTATTTCTTCTGCTCCGCCTGAAGAAAGAGTCGAACTCGAAAGGCCTGACTCGGGTTGCTATATTGATTTTTATATTGGCCCCAGATTGGCATTGCCTTCATTGACGTTCTTAAGTGAGGAGACTTTTGAGGAGTTAATGGCAGACTTGAGGTCGGTTGAAAAGAAAATAGCCGAATTGAAACAAGACTTCGCAAACTTATATGATTTGGGTGAGCTCCCTTTAGAATTTTTGCAGGAGCAAAATATAGTCAGAATTCACTTCCCCAATTGTGACAGAGAAAGATTGGAGAGTTTGTTGTTAGAAAAGGGTATCACAAATGGGGTTATTTGTGAAGAACGCGTTGACTATCCTAAAAACCCTTCTCTCTCAGAAGAGTCTTCCTCCGTTGTATCGGAGGATATCTTGAGTACTTACTGTGGTACTCTGAGTAACGTTTCTTCTTACACGGGTTCTGGCATGGAGAGTGAGATTCTTACTGCTACTCATTCATCGCTGTGCTCAGACAACATTCAAATTGCTGGCTCATCTGAAGCAAACATGAATCCAAACGATATTAACGACGCCACGTACTGTTGGGTATAATTTTCTCTTATCTATTCTATATGCTTACATACTATTAAACAGGTTTATTGAACAAATATAACGATATAAGATCCTCTCGAGTAGTATACGTATAAGAAAATTTAAGTCTGTCTTTCATTGGCACAAACATGTAGAGAAATACAATAGGGGTGTAATATATGTATGAATAATTCACCCCTTAATTATCAGTCCAGCTCCATCGCTCTTTCTTTCTTTTATTCAGTGCTCCTTGTCTGCTTTCTCAACTTCCAAATTAACTTCAAGTCGTTACTACTTCGCGTCCTTTTGTGTAATATTCCGGTCTCTATATTGTGGAGGATAGCGCTCATAAGAATTCTATAAACACATGAAGGTAAAGTCAGTCAATAATTTGTAAGAATGTCCATGAACGAGGAAGCATTTTATGATCTGTCTTCAGCAGATGTGAATAAGGAGCAGAAGCCAATTCAAAGTACAAAAGGAAGTTCACCAGCTAAGAAAAAGAAGAATAAGAAGAAGAATAAGAATAAACAGGCCACGGGAGCCGAAGTTGATAATGCGAATGGTAACACGCCATATGGTAGTAACATTGAAGCATCTGAGAGTAGAACGGATATCCTGGTTATCACTGACAAAACTGACGATAATTCTAATACTACTGAGCTGAGCACAAACATACCAATACTGGTTGACGATAAGCAAGGTCAAGATGAGAAGACGACAGATAATGACGAAGCGGAATTTCATGATTCAAAGTACAATGCAGAAGAAGATACAGCAACAAACACGCCAACTGCAAACCAATCGCCCCGTGAGTTTAAAGATGCCAAAGCTGATCAAGATGAAATAGACACCCCGCTGAAGGTTGATAACTCCTCGACGACGATTATCGACGATACATCAATCGAGGATTACAAGATCAGAAGCAAAACATCTCTGAACGGGCTGCCGCCGCTTCCTAATAGAAAGTCTATAGGCGATTGTTTGCTTATGGATCAGTCGTATGCTCATATCATAAACACAAGTAGCACAACTAGTGAAGAGTTGGACGAGATATCTCGCAGCTATAGGAAGGAAAGCTCTAACTTCATGCTTGAGTCGAAGTTCAAGCAGTTGAATAAGAGATATGAGTCTAGAGACAGCAAGTTTAAAGAGCTGATTCTTAATGGTACAGAAAATGTTAAAAGAACTTTTAATGACATAAAGGAAACTGTTGGGGGTGTTAGTGGAATGTTAGGGTACGAAATAGACTGGGAGTTCTGGACAAGAGTTGTAAATAATTATGAAGATGTGCTCCAGAATGACTTGGACCAATTGAATGATTATATCTCCAAGGGTATTCCAAAGGAATTCAGAGGTATTGTGTGGCAGGTCATATCCCGATCAAAGAATTTCCAATTAGAGGAATTTTATTATCAGTTGAAGAGTGAGCCATCCATTCATGAGAAGTCGATTAGAAGAGATTTGACTAGGACATCTTTCTACACTAATGTACAACAGGCGAATAAAAGTGAGGAGTTATACAATGTCATTAAAGCATATTCATTATTTGATCCGGATGTGGGATACACCCAAGGTATGATTTTTATAGCTGTACCATTGATTATGAATATGAATGAGTCTGAATGTTTTAGCTTGTTAGTTACATTGATGAAAGAGTATAACTTGAGGGATCTTTTCTGCCCTGAAATGAAAGGGTTACATTTGATGCTCTACGAATTTGACAGGCTATTAGAGACCAATTTACCAAATTTATACAATCACTTGGTAAAGCAAGGAATCAAGTCTTCAATGTATGCATCACAGTGGTTCCTAACATTTTTCGCTTACAAATTTCCTTTGGATATGGTTTTAAGGATCTACGACATAATTATAACACAGGGTGCTGAGTCTCTTTTAAAATTTGCTGTAAATCTTATGCTTAGAAATGAAAAGAATTTGACTCCATTGAAGTTTGACAAATTGTTAGATTACTTGAAGAATAACTTGTTCAATTTTTACATCAATGAGAACTACAATAAGGCTGCAGCTAGTGAAAATGATTTGAGCAGAAGAGCCAGTGTTTCTAGAAGATTTTCAATGCTCGGAAGTAAAAGATCCAGTGGCGCCAATGCCTTAGCAAATACTCCAAACTATTACAACCTCGATCAACTAGTCGATGACTCTATGCAAATTAATGTAGAGCCTGTCGACTTGACCAAATTCGAAAACGAATTTGAAAGTATTTACATAAATGAGAAGTCTCGTGTCAAAGAGATCGACAGAATTAGGGTGGAAAATGGCAAGTTAAGGCATGAGATAAAGGAGTTGGAGAAACAATACACCGGAATAAACAGCGACCACATTGATATGGTACAGAAAATGGTAAATGTAAAGGTATCCCTCCCCGAGATCGTTAATGACAACGAGGAACTCAAGAAATCAATTAACGAGTTAACTCGTGATATTGAAGAACTAGAGTCGAAGACAAATACAGGCGCCACTGGAGGCACATCTCCTCACTCGAGCGAATCTTCCAAATCAGGTGCTTTGCCTGTAAATGTTGAAAACAATATTCAGGAGCTCTTAGCTATTAATGCCAAGGAGACAGAGAGATCTGTTAATTTGGAAGAAGAATTGTACAACTTACAGCAAGAAGAAATTCGCTTGGACGCAGAGCTTCAGCAAACAAAGAGCCAGAAGTCCTGGATTTTTGGTAAGTGGAAATAAGTGGGAATAAGTTGACTTGCATATCATAACTTTCAACCTTATGTGCTAATATATATATATCTAATGTATGACATCTTATGTCTATATTTCGATAGGGCTTAAACCCTAAGGTAGTGTTATGTTCAATATATTGCCTAAGATTGTGTGCAGTATCATGAAATTTTTCGAAGCACTGGAGCGAAATATATGAAAAGAGCGCTGAAAATTCTTTAGTACACTTGAAGACCTAGTAACGACAAAAATGGCTAGAGGACCAAAGAAGCACTTGAAGAGATTGGCAGCTCCATCTCACTGGATGTTGGACAAGTTGTCTGGTACTTACGCACCAAGACCATCTGCCGGTCCACACAAGTTGAGAGAATCTTTACCATTGATTGTATTCTTAAGAAACAGACTTAAGTAT